>VDFB02000363.1:77865586-77909223 GCA_007258455.2 Sequoia sempervirens | reverse complement strand
TTAATGTTGAGAAGTTTTAATATGTGCTACGAATAATAAAGGGATCTATCTTAGGTCCACACTGATTATGGGAAGATGAATATGTTTTGAAGACAATGCCAACAAAGTTAGTTTTTGATTTGAAGATACAATTTCTCTAATTAGGCCAGCCTAATTAGTGAACATAAATATACATGTATATATGTAAGACACTTTTTGAAGAGATGGAGTGAGTGGGGGTAAGTGTGAGAGATACATGAAAATAGAGAAGAGAGTGTGTATGTAATGTGTGAAATTGTATAGATGAGTAGATAGGTGTGTTATTTATGGACTATGCTTCATTGGAACTAAAATCTAGCACAAGTAAGATGCAGTCTATCTTAGTTCATCGCTTGGCAGTGAGCCATACTCTATTTTGTAATTTACTTTAGGCTGTGAGCCTTTAAGGATAGTGCATCCTGGCAGTGAGCCATTGCAATATTTTATATCTAGATATATTATATTATGAGCTAAACCTCACCATGGTTTTTCCCATTTTGGATTTTCCATGTTAAAATATCAGTGTTCATGTGTGCTGATATATTGTATCGATTCCATGTTTTCTCTTGTTGGTTCAATTAGAACTATGATATTGTTTAGATGGATTTTATGTGAATGGTTTTATGGAATATTGATTCACCCCCCTTTAGTATTTCAGGTTTTCAACAATTGGTATTAGAGCTTGGTTCCTCTAAAGAAGCTTAACAGCTTGGGAAAGGTCCTAAAATTTGAATATATGGAAGACAAAAAATTTCTTATTCCTTTGGAAGAGATCTCTGCTGAACATACAAAAGAATATGAAGATTTGAAGGATAGGCTAAAGGAAGAAAATGAGTGCATTAAGAAACTAAGGGAAAGTTATGGAGAAGTCAGTGATCAATTAAAGAAAGTAGATGAGGACATCACCAGACTGAAAGAACAAGTGGAAGAAAAGAGAAAAAATGAAGACTATCAGAAAGCTGAAATTCGAAGGAAGATGGATGAATGTGCAAAGCTTGAGCAAGAAGTGGTAATTCTGAAATCAAATTTGGAAAAGGAAAAAAGGCATGAGGATAAATTTGTGACAAGTTCTACAATGTTGAACAAATTGATTGCAGGACTTAAGTCTGCTATGGATAAAAGTGGTTTGGGATTTGAAGAAGAAAATAGTTCAAATGTGAATCAATCGCCTGACATGAAGACTCAAAGAAATGGTGGACAATTCAAGACTCTAAGGAGAAATACCAAAAGAATTCCTATCAAACAACCTAATTCTCAAAGGTACTTATCTTTTAATGGTGTCTGTTATTTTTGCAATAAGTTTGGACATAAGGAAATAGATTATGAAAAGAAAGAAAAAAAGAATGATGGAATGAATGAAAATGCTTTACCATTCTCTGAACAATGTTCTGAATGCAAGAGAATTGAACACAAAACTAAAGAATGTAGAAATTGAAAGTTGAACAAAATGATGTATCTATTCAATAGGTATTGTTATCACTGTAATTCATTTGGACATAAGGCTAACCAGTGAAAATATAGATTGAGCAAAAGACAATTCAGATCATGGAAGAATGTTGTTTGTTATGATTACATCAATCTGAGACACTTTGCTAAAGATTGTAGAAGCAGAAATATGAAAAGTAAAAATCCGGTAAAGAGATCTGAACCAATCATTAAGATTGATCCGACAAAAGTTAAGAAGGAAATGGAAAGGATCTAGAGAAAGGAAGGAGAATCTGGAAAACAAGCAAAACTAAAAGTTTTGATTTCACTTGTGTCATCCTCCTGTGCAAATAATCCCATCAAAAATTAATCCAGGTAGTGGCTAAGGGGGAGCAATAATAAAAAAATTTAATAACCCCCTCTTTTGATATATGATGTCATATCATGACAAAAGTGCATTTATTAAGGTTACAAATTCAATATTTCATGCGAAAGGAATTTTCAAGCACACATGTGTGAAGAATGAATTCCGTAGAGTTTGAAAGAATGGAAGTTTACATGAATTTTGAGGATGTCTACTTGTGATTTGAATCATTTATTGCAGAATCACTTGGGATGAAAGAAATAAATTCAAATATGTTAAGGAAAATGCATTCAATGAGAAGCATTTGTGAAAGAGGAGAAGTATGTAGAGGAAGCTTGAAGAAACCAGAGCAATTCCATACAACAAAAATTCAGAATTTGGTTTTGGTGTGAGAGGCAATTCACTTTTGCTATACACTACTTCATTTGAATTACTTGTCAAATTTTGTTGAATGCAATGGATATACCTTGAATCATAGACAATTTAGTGAGACCAGAACCATAACTTAAAATGTACCATGTTAAGACTTTAGAACTTGATCCTTTAGGTGCCTTTTTTGGATATTCCTCTTGGTGCTATACCGATTGAAGATGTTGGGGTATACATTCATAAAAAATTGGAAGTTCATCTACCTACGAAAAAGCTTGTATGTTGTGGGTTGAAGAATTAACTGGAAATGATTTTATCCTGAAACTTGAATACAACATACGCACATAAATGAAATAGGATGTATGGAATCATTTTTTGGACTTTAGTAATGAAGAAAGGTGTATCAAAATAGCTCTTAATAGATTTCATGGTGAATGTGTTTGGCTTGACAATTCATATATGATATCCAAAGAAGTAATCAGAGATGTTACTAGCTTATCATCCTCCAGACCGACTCTTGAATGTAATTTTGATAAAGAAAAGGGTTTAATAAGGAACTCATGTGCTAGAATCTCTAACCTGACAGTTCAATATGCAAGTGTAGTTATTTCACAACTAATTTTTGGTGACAATGATGTCTCCACCACTAAAATTGAACTTGCATTGGATATGGTTGAGAACATAACAAAATATGACCTTTATAAGCTACTCTGGAAACAACTATTGGAGAATCTAAGAGATATCAAGAAGAAGAAATGTACATTTAGATATGGTACACTGATTCTATGTCTAATTTTCTATTTTATGAAGGAGATTCCTAGAATAGGTGAAGTTAGTTGGGAAAATACCATACTGATCACTCATCAAATCAAGGAACTTATGAGAACATTGGGAATTTGGATGCATAAGGAGATTCCCTTGCTGCATTCTTTGGAAAGTTTCAAAGGAGAATGAATGGAAGGAGGAGAGTTCTAAGAGAATTGGTTATAAAATATTAGAATGATATAACATTTTTGTTAACCACCGATAGCTGCATTATCAAGGCAATTGAACCAAGAAACTCATGGATTCCTAAGTTAGTATATGAGATTGAGAAGGAATATGTTGTTAGTTGCATTGAATTGTTGATTAATAGCACCCGGGACCCTAGAAGACCTAGGTTTGGAACCTACACTAAAGTAGCTAAAGCTCTTGAAGATTTTGAGTTAGTCTTCATTATATCAATGTTTGCTACCGAAGAAAAGAGGAAATTCATTGAGGTTCATGCATTAATTTCTCAAGTTGAACCTGCTCCAAAAAGGCTTAAGTAGCTAGCTAGAAAAAGGACACATTTTCAAGCTGCTCCTATTACGATCACTTGTTCTTCACAATCCACTAAGGAAATCACAAGTGCATTAACTGATAGATTTAATTAATTAAAGAGTAAAGCAGTAAGTGACATGGTCTCTTGGATTGAAGATTAAGGATTGTTGGAAATTGTAGAGAAGTGCAAGTCTAATCACCAATGTATGACCTTATGGATGATTGAACATTTGGTGTTCCCAATGTATGACCTTATGGATTATCTGTATGACCTTATGGATTATCTGGATTATCTTGTTTCGAGAGATACATGAAGACAGATTCTAAAGAGTGTGTATGTAATGTGTGAAATTGTATAGATGAGCAGGTAGGTGTGTTATTTATGTATTGTGCTTCACTAGAACTAAACTCCAACACAAGAAAGGTTCATTCTATCTCATTTTATAACTTGGCAATGAGCTATACTCTATTTTGTAATTTACTTCAGGCTATGAGCCTTTAAGGACAGTGTGTCTTGGTAGTGAGCCATTGTAATATTTTATATCCAAATATATTATATTGTGAGCTAACCCTCACTGTGGTTTTTCCCATTTTGGGGTTTCCATGTACAAATACTGGTGTTCATGTGTGTTGATGCATTGTCTTGATTCCATGTTTTCTCTTGTTGATTCAGTCGTAATTGTGATATTGTTTAGATGGACTTTATGTAAATGGTTTTATGGAATACTGATTCACCCCCCCCCCCCCTCAGTATTTTGGGTGTTCAACACAATACTCACAATCACAACAACACATAGACATATGGAAAATATCATTCTTTGGGTGTAAATTCAAAATTAAAATCATTATCCTTTATATAACATAATCTATTTCATAGTTCTTCACACATTCACTTGACAAGGCTTTCAATAGCCATCATATTATAGACACTTCTACATTGGCCTCTACTCTTACTAGGAATTAACCCCTACATATCCTCCTCTACCTCCTTCTCTATCTATAGTTTCTCTCTCTCTCTTTCTTTTTGTTTCCCTTTCTCTAATGTAAAACCATATCTCCCCTTCCTCCCATGGTGTGCTAGATCCATGCCTATATCGATCTCCCTTTTATCCCTTGGTGTCTAGGAAGCTAGATCAAAGAAAATACTAGTCGTTACAACACCTGAATCATTACAAAACCCAAAATATAGTAGTAAACTAAAATTTCACAAATGTAGTAGCAAGATAAAATTCTGGAAATGCAATAGCAAGTAGAAGATCCTAAAATGATAGATTCAAACAAGAAATTTTAAATGTTTATTTTCTTTATCAAGTTCCCACAAATAGTTGATTCACTTGAATAACCCCACACTCCATGCTTGTTGATTTCATAAATGTACATCATATTGTTTTTTGTGCAAAATTTATATTTCTTACTCAATTAAACCTTTTGATTAGTGCACTTGTCTAGTTTAGTAGCATTTTCTTACAAATTGTAAAATGTTAACATTAGGTTTACATCTTCATATCTAGTTTAGTTGCATTGATTTGCAACCATACAATGATGATGCTATCAATATAATTGTTCATCGAAGATAATCAACTAAACTTTTAAATGTTCAATTCACTTGATTTTATCTAAAAATTATGATGGTCATGTGCAACCTACAAACTTTAGATGAATGCAAAATTCCGAAAAGATTTAGATGGGAACAAAATTCTCGCAAATGTAGAAAAACCCATTAGTACAATTTGGACAAGAAAATAAATTGGAACCAGTTGCAAATGGGCTAGTTTAGTAGAAAATATTTGCAAAGGTTGGTAACAGACAAAAACCCACATGTTAGATAGAAGACCAAAAAATTGAAAGGCCATAACTTAGCCAATTTCTTTCCCAACCTTCACCAAATGTGAATTGCAGATACCCATTAGGCTATACTACAAGGTTTCATCATTAATTTGGTCAAGTTGTCTCTAAAAATACACCTAAAGTAACAAACCAAAACCAACAAGAAAAAAAAAAACTTAACTAAAATTATTTATTTATTTTATGCAAGATTGCCCTTGCACCCATGATGCTCCTACATCAAACACTCAAGGTAGGAAAATTTTGTGAGAATAGGATTACAAAATGGAGTTGTATAATAGAACTATCCTTCTATGTTGTAAACGACCTACAAAAAACTCCATTACTATAAAAAATTTCTTGAAAATTTTCTTCCTTCTCCTTTTCTAGGATTTGGCTAGCTAAAACAACTTGTCTCTTCCTTTGCCAAATATTCCTCTCAATCCTCTTTTCTCTCATGAATTTATGTCAACAATTGAACATCCTCCTATTACAAATACATCTCCACTCAACACTCTTCCTTGCCTCACTACTTTCCATTCCTCTTCCTCCTTTTGTGGAAAATAATCCTCAGCAGAATTTGAATACAAATTTGCACTAATGATATCATGGAAATTAAATATTTCCATTTGCACTTCCTCTTCACACATCACCACCTTCTCATCCATATTTTATTTTATCACCTCATTTGCACACAACTCAACATCATCTTCCTTATGGATAAAATTAATTTTTTACTATTACATTTGTAGTCTTTTCCTTATCTACTACTGCAACATCTTATTCACCACCATCTATTGCAACCTCTCTATCTTTACTCTCAAGTGCATTGTCATCTTCTTCACCTCCAAGTTATTTTTTGCTTTGCTACACCACATTATCCAATAGCTTTATGTCCTCTAAAAGACGCTCAATAACTTATGCATCATCATTTTTCTCCTCATCCTCTACCTCTAATACAATATTTTTTCTTCTTCCTCTTTTGCTACATACATAGATTCATCTACACACAGATGATTTGGAATCCATTTTACCCATACTCTCCTATGCTTTCCTCTTTTCCATTTCCATTTTGGTCTCTTTCAAACCCTTCAACATCCTCTTCATCTCCTTAATTTTGGCCTTGCATTTTTTTCCTTCCTTACAAGAACTGAAATTCCTAATACCTTTCCCAAGGCTAAACTCATACTCTTCCTCTTTCTTGACATATTTACTCACACATATTACTCACATAATCTAAAAATTAACTATTCCCTTTGCAATTACACATTCCCTCTTAGACCTGAAAAAATTCACAACCACAACTATCCTCACCAAACAAAGATTCTAGAAGATGTACCTTTCAAAACCCCCTCTACCCACTTGCACACTATAGAGGAAGTTTGTACACCTTCTACCCAACTTTCTTATCTACTAAAAGATAACCGGCATGATCTCATCCCTTCAAGATCTTTGCAATTATAGGAATCCTTCATGTTTACAACAAAATGGTAGAGCTCTTCAAACACAACCACCCACATACACAACTCCCTCAACACATTCAATCTCAACTAGCAATATTCCTCCACACTCTCCTCAACACATCACAACATGAACCTAAATTTGATACCATCTGATGCATTCATGACTAGGGGCCTTATCAAGAGACCCAATCATATAGCCAACACAATAATACTCACTAAAACATAGAAAAATAGGGGGGATACTATAATAAAATGGGATGATTGAAAATGTGATGCACATATCTTCCTGATTTCATTAGGAAATGATATCCCAAAAGGTAGAATTGACTTTCAACCCTAGGTGAGTCAACCCTATTGGAGATTTTATAAATTTCTTTATGACAAGATGGGGTAAAATCTGCTTGAACAACACTTTGGGGAGAAAAAATTAAAATAGTAAATGAACTCAATTATTCAATGTGAAACTTGAATCATCAATTTAAAGCATAAAACAACAAAAAACAAGAGACTTCTAGTAGATTTGAGAAGGGTAATTTGATGTTTACCAGTCACCAAAATTTTTTGTTGAGTGTCCTCCTAGGACAGATTCGCCCTAGAGTGAATGGGTCCTGCTATAGGGATCCAAAATATGATTCCACAGTCCTCTACTTTTGGATATGCACTCTTGATTTCTTTGGATCTCGCTGTTGGAAAGTCGAAATTAAATTCTACAAGTAATATTATGTGTCTTGACAACTTTGATGATAACTTTGACAACTTTTCAAAATTGCACTTTTGATCAATCTTCAATACTTTTTCACCTACAAATCTGCACACATAAAGAGAGGGAATAATTGTTTATTTTTGGTGGATGGGGTTTTTCCTTGGTCAAACCACATTTTGTTAATTAAACCTTGAAATGAAATGAAACATGAATGGAAGGAATGATGAATGAACAATACTATGTTGTAACTCACCAAACCCTTAAATGGAAATACTTAGAGGACTAAAGTCTAACACATCCCTCCAAGGCCTTGATCTTGCATGAAAATGGATTGATTGGATGTTGATCTTGATGCTTGAATTCTTGAAACTGACATCACAATGTTATCTCCAAAAACATATGCATAGGTGTAAATAACTTTGACATGATGCTAAAGATCTTCATTGCTAATATAGAAGACTAATAAATCTTCCCTTGAACACCTTTGACAATAATTTTTCTCTTGTGAAGTCTCGTAAAAATTCTAGATACTGAATTGATAAAAAGACCTTGTGTTTATAGGTAATTTTCTAATTTCCCAAAAATTAAGCATCAAAGGCCAAAAATTGCAAATTGAATTAAAATCATAAAAATGTCACCAAAAACATATAAAAATTTGAGATCCTAAACTTAAGGAGGACCCATTTTCCCATGACCTAAATCTAGGACACTCAATTTCTAAGGCAATTTAATTAATGCTTGCAATTGTTTAATACAAGTTTCCCTTTTGGAAAATGGGATTAATTAGGCTTTTAAATGTTTAATTGGGTCAATCAGAGGCTTAATTAAGTCCAATTTAATTAAGGGGCCCAAACATAGTGTGAAAATGTAAAGGTGTACATTTTTCTACACTATATTTAGCCCCCACTTTAGTGAGAGGATGAGCCCTTTGCTCAAACTCACACTAAAGTAGATAAATTAGCATCAAGAGGGGTCCAAGTGTACAAATGTTAGTGAGATAGGATCAGAAAGATCAAGGAGGTTGCACAAGTCCCCAAGATCAAGATCCCATGGCAAACCAACATAAATACAAAGGAACACACATATATGTATGATGTACATCAGGAAGACAAGATACACAAGCATACAACACAAAAATTGATGCAAAGAGAAAAGAGAAAGAAGGTGGATCAAGGCTTATTTGTTTCTCCAAAAAAAATTCATAAGTGGAAACTTGTTGTCCACTATATAAACAAAATATACTCACATGGGCTAGTGAAATCCATTGTCAACTAGGTGAGCCCCAAGAGCGTGGTTGATGGGAAATCCATGCTAGGTCTATAGGCTCCCATACGTCAACCACACCAAAAGTTATACCTCCTGATAACTTTGATAAGGTACCACAAAAATGATTACGAAGCTAGCAAGCTACATTATGATAAGCACTCATGAAAAACAAAAAGACTCCACTAGCAAGCAAGTTGTGTTATGCTTGGTTGCCATTTTAAAGTCAAAGGGGTTTTTCTTAGTTCATGAAATTTCTCACATTAGGGAAAATCATGCTTAATGTCACCAAGAGAGGACTAGTCAACGATAAAATATTCACAACTTAGGGAATGCAAGCCGTAGCATTACCACTAAGAGGAATGTCATATGCCAAGAAAGGTCACATTCTTGAGGAAAATCAAACCCAATGTCACCACCAAGAAGACACATCACATGAAGTAAGAAGAACACACTTTAAATAAAAATTTCACATTTTCTAGGATATGTAGGCTATCATCACTAAGAAGGGAACATGCAAACAATGAATGGGGGACAATATCCCCCCTACTTAAAATGTCAGCATACTTGCTATGTTGGTATTTTAAGTAAAAAGAGAGGAAGGGGGATCCTTGAAAAGAATGCACACCTTCCAAAAACTAGTTATCCTTGCCCCCAATCATAGAGACAAAAACAACCGCCAATGACTATCATGTTGTTGCTAAGGGAAATATGGTTACACCTGAAAATGTACCACCATGAATAGCAACGAGCAAGACACATAAAGCTACCAATGCCACATAGTGATGAGAAACAAGATAGGATAAAAATTAGTATCAATTAGAGGAAATAGGTGCATCAACACAAGGAAGAGAAACATAATCCTTAAGATATTGAATTTTATTATTCAAAGCCTTGTATTCATTAGTAGAATGACCATGAATTTGATGATATGCAAAAAAAAAATTGTTGTAAGATTTCTTTCGTGTTCTTGGAGGGAGAGATATCAAGTGAGCTTGGAGAAGCCTCGACAAGGTATCCTCTTGATCAATAGTATAAGATGTCCCTTTATTTTGTGACTAAGATATTTCTTGCTTAGTACAAGGTGTCATACATACACAAGACTCTTTAGATTGTGATATTTTGTACTCTCCCTTAGAGGGAGGTGTAAAATCTAATGAACCCCAATCATTACTAAGACATGTGTTGGAAGATTTCTTAGGAGTGTTTTGCGTGATGACATTGATAGCAAGCAAAGGTTTCTTTGATCCTTTCATTTATTTCAAGGGACAATAACCAAGACCACTAGTTATTTCTTGTGTGTTAGGCTTTATAGGGACATAGATACCTTATTCTTTAGCACCACATCCTTTTCCATTATAGCAAAGTTTTTTCAAAAGTTCATAGCCTCTTCCATAAAGCTTTTCCATCTCTTTTGGATTTGGTGGTTTCTCATGATCATACTCTTCATATGTGGTTGTGTAATTATTGTTTTCCTTTTCTTTGCTAAAATTTATGGACTCGTGTGCTTTTGATGACTCATCTTATGTGGATAATATGTTTGTTTCTTTCTCTTTACTTTTTTTGTGTGTAATCTTGTATTCTCTCATGAATGTAGGTGTAAAATCTAATGAACCCCAAGAATCATCCAATAGCTTTGTGACTTTTTCAATATTGTTCTCTTTTGTTCCTCTTATATGGGATTTACTTATGGAGCTGGTATCAATGTTTTCAAAGGACTTTCCTTGTCTTTCTTAGTGTGCAAATAACTTTCAGGTTGGGGGTCAGCCTTGATTATATAAACCTTGTTGTAAATATACTTTATTAAATGATGAAGAGTTGAAGGTACCCCATTCGTTTCATGAATCCATGGTCTACCCAAAAGAATATTGTATGAGAGATCTTGAGGCATGAAATGGATAAGAGTTTGCAATATGACCTTTCCTATTGTAATAGGTAATGTTATCACACCAAGTGGTTTTTTCCCACATTATCAAATCCATGAATAGATAGATTATTTGGTTGAATTTGACTCTTGTCCACTCTAATCTTATCAAGAAGTCTTACACTAAAAAAATTGAGTGCCAAACCATTATCGATGGAGTAAATTTAGTGCAAGACCTATGAGCATTAATGCTAATATCAACCACTATCATTAAAGGATCATTTTTTTTGGTACTTCTAATGGAGGCAACTCATCTTTGTGAAAGGTAATATCTAAGTTGGATGAGTTCATACCTTGAATTAGGGTTTCTATATCATTTGGTTGCGCACTAGGAGGAATAAAAACTTGTTGTAAGGAATTTTGAAGCATATTATGGTAATTAGGTGAAGCTTGAGTAAGATCTCATAAGGAAATATTTGTAGGAGTGTTTTTAAGTTGTTCCACAAGAACATACTTCTTTCCACTATGCAAAGACAAACAAGGAGCACTAGGCAAGATAGACTGAGGTAATGGTAATGAAGTAGGTATGGTTTGTGATTTCCTATTTTTCCTTGTGTTATGTGTATGAGCAACGGTATGATGACTCAGTTGCTATGAAACATTGTTACTAGTAATTTTCCATGCAAAATTTGAGATAGCTCCTAGAGGTAATGACTTGTGTTGAGGTGGTCTTATGATAAGAACTGGATCAGGAGATGATTTGGGAGGTCCAATAATTAGAGGACTTGTAGTGTTGAAAACTCAGAATATTGAGAGGGGGGTTGAATCAGTGTTCCTTTAAACCAATTAAACATAAACCATCCAATTATCTTCATGCTTTCTTTCATCATATGACACATGAACACCGGTATTTTAACATGGAAAACCCAATAAAAGGGAAAAACCATGGTGAGGATTAGCTCGCAATATATTTTATCTTGATATAAGATATTATAGAAAGGCTCACTACTAAGTTAGGACACACTATCCAGAAAAAGTCTCATAGCCCATAGAGAAAGAACAAAGAAGGGTTGGCAACACTACCTATTTGAACTAATATAATAGCATCTATCATATCATATATTACAATTACAATGAAGTACAAAATGATCTACACACTAATCTAAATCAATACTCTGCTCTATTCACAATCTACTCAATACTACATCGTACACATGTAGGTGAACCACCATACAAGTCATATATCTCTTTAATATTTGCATACAATCTGCTCTTATATCTTCACATCATACACACCACTCCCACTCTTCTCTCTTTTTTAAACTTTCGATGTTAATCTCCTATATATATCCACATCAAGTGTAACTTCAATTAGGTTGGCCTAACTAGAAGTAACACACAAAATCAAGCATGTCATCCTCAAAACATTTTATCCACACTTAGCACCTAAATTCAAAATTAAATTTACATCAAGATAGATTGCATGGACCTAATATAAATCCCACATAAGATAAATTTACTTACTTATCCTCCAAAAAAATAAAACGTGTTAGGTCAGCCCAATAGTAGACCTAAACACAAAATCTTCATGTGTACATGCAATTTGCCAAATGTACAACCTCAAAGATTGATCTTCCTTTGAATTCCCATTTGACTGACATCTATCAACTTATCTTCATCATCGCAAAGAAAAATAATTGTTCGTGAAGAAATGCAGAATCTCCCACATTAATGCACTATACAAAGGTAACTATGATATACAAGGTTGAGCACTGTTATTCACATATTTTAGGAAACTTCACAGAATGTCACAAAATCTCAAATATAGTTGCATTTGATGAACTCAAAATTGTTGTTAGAATCGTAGAAGGTTATACCAACTCGCAATGAAGTGTGAACCCAAAAATTGGTGCACTGAATCACAAAACTGTCAAAGGAAATACTTGGCCAATTTCCTGATAAGCTATACTTTTTGAACCAACTTGTACTATATATATGTCACCAAATATACATCCAAACTATGCTAGGATGATCATAACAATGTTGACATCAATGACAACATGGTATCAAGAAATAAGTATACACTTCATGCTCATTTTTCCAAGTTGCATCATCAAAGACAGATTTCCAACTTCCAAAAATATCCCCCTTTGTCATTGATGGCAACATGCATATCAAAAATGAGGAAAAATAACATTATGCACGTGCTCTAAATTTAAACTTTTGCTACTCTGTTGCTCGATGAATCAACCTAGAGGGGGGCCCTTGGAGGCTCCCCCACCAAAGCAGCATGTTGTTTCCCAGATTAATGCTACCTCTCTATGCGGGAGAACTAAAATACCCTCGTGCAATGCGCATAGTCCATCATCTGGGGGCTTGAAAAACCCTATTTTTCTCCTGAAGGGAAGTCTTGTTTAGGCCCAGATGCCCAAACGGTCTCCTATGTGGAAAATCTTGTTGGAAGTCAAACTTCGACAAGGACACCAAAGAAGTCCATGTCAACTTTTTGTACCATTTTGGGGGATGAAGTGGAAATCCCAGATGTAATCTTGAATGATGCTATGGAGGGTTTGAAGCTATCCTTGGTGGGGGAATTCTTTGCTAGATGACCCAACATAGACCAGGTACGAAAATGGGCCTCTAACACTTGGAAACTCAAAGGCAGTGTTTCTATAAGTGTTATGCCCAAGGGTCTCTTTCTATTTACCTTTGTTATCCCTGAGGATATGTTAAAGGTTCTCACAGGTGGACCATGGGCTTTTGTTATTGGCTTTAAAAATATTTTGTCTTTATGCAAGTGGAAACCAGGGTTTGACGCCTTTGCTAATTTGGAGAAAGTTGCTCCAACCTGGGTTAAGCTCCTTGGGTTGCCACTTGAGTTCTGCCATCAAAGGGTTTTTAAAGGAATAGTCGACTCCTTTGGTTCTTTGGCCACCATTGATAAAGTTACTCTTCTTAAAGCAAGATTAGTCTATGCTATAATTTAAGTTAACATAGAGGTTAATGCAATCATACCCACTTTTGTTACCTTAAAATCCAAGTTTGGCAAATGGGTTCAAACTTTAGAATATGAGAGAGCTATGGTTTTCTGTCAGGGATACAATAAATTTGGGCACTTACAAGACGCTTGTAAAATAGCTCCTCTTAAGCCTAAGATTCCTTAAATTGAGACACAAGTGAATGCTCCTTTGAAGAATATGACTTTGATGAACAGTTCAAAGGAACCTGAAACCTCAACACCCAATAAAGAAATGTTACAGAAAAAGCCTTTAACCCAGATCAAGAAAATATTCCAAAAGATAATCTAGAAAGGTTGTTTTCAGAGGCTACCAAAAAACCATCCACCCCGACATCTTTGGAGAGAATTTTGTATTTAGATAAAGAAAAGGAAAATAAAGGAACAACTTCACCTCCAATATCTCAGGAAGAACAATAAAATGAAGCCTAGGAGGAAGGGGAAATTATTAGCCAAAAGGAATGGCTTTTGACTCCAACTTAGGACCACCATGAACCAATTTTGGAGGAGTGAACACCACAAAGAAAAGATGAGAAAGGATGGATAAACACTAAATCACAAAAAAAGAAAAAACCAGATGTGGGAGGAAATAGCAAAGTAGGAAAACCCCAATCAAAAGAAACAAGAGTCAAAGAAAAAACAAAAGATGTGGCACCAGGGAAATAGAGGACCCTAGATTCATTGGCAGGGAACAAACCGAAAAGGAAGTAAGGGAGGTTGACCTCCCACTTGGGGTAGTATCAACCTGATATTGCTCCTAAGCTCTTTGAAATTATGAAGATTTTTTCTTGGAATGTAACGGGTCTTAATGACCCATATAAACAACATGTGCTAAAGGCCTGCTTAGCTGAGGTGAAACCTAATATTCTCTTGATCCAAGAAACAAAAATGAAAAAGGAAAGTTTTGAGAAAACCCTAAAGTAGCTTTGGCCTAGTGTTGGTTTTGAAGCCGGTGATGCAGAGGGGGCCTCTAGAGGGATTTCTACCTGTTAGAATTCTTCCCAGTTTAGTGGCAAGTTGAAATTTAAGAATAAGAACAACCTCTTGATTTGGATGGAGAACAAACATACTTCCATTAAATGGAGTATGGGTAATATATATGGCCCCAATTCAAGGTTGGATAGGCTAGATTTATGGGATTTTTTGGATGGAATTGTGACTAATAGCAAAGATGAACTTTAGATGCTTGGAGGTGATTTTAATTCCCCGTTGTACCCATCTAAGAAAAAAGGAGGTCTAACTGACTACTCTGAGAGTATGATGGATCTTTCAAGCTTTCTTAACTCGGTGGGACTAATGGATATCCCTCTTATTGGCTTCCACTTTACTTGGACTAACATAAGGCAAGCCAATTAACTCATCCAAGTTAAGCTAGATAGGTTTATGATCTCCTCTAACTAGAACATTATGCAGAATATCTCTCTTACTACCTTTCCTAGAATAGGTTCTAACCATAATGCTCTTCTTCTAGAATGGGATGACAGGGTGATTAAAAAACCTTACCCCTTCAGGTATGAAATCATGTGGTCCCTTCACCCAGACTTTAAATCTCTAATTGAGGAATGTTGGAACCTACCTTGTGTTGGCACCTTGATGTTTAGGCTAACGTAGAAATTAAAAAGAATTAAGGAAAAGGTTAAAGGATGGAACAAATACACTTTTGGGAACATCTTACTACTAAGAGGGACCTAAATTTGAAAATTAAGGAAGTTCAAGATCAAATGGAGGCAGGAAATTGTAATGATGAGATCTACATCATAGAAAGGGGGCTCATAGCCCAATGGCACAAAACAAGTAAGAAGGAGGAAATCTTCTGGAAACAGAAATCAAGGATTCAATGGCTTAACGAAGGAGATAGGAATACTAAGTTTTTCCACCAATCTACTATGAAGCATAGAGGAAGAAATAGGATCAGATCTCTTACCGCCTATAATGGCATCAAACTTGAAAGGGAAGAAGAAATAGCAAATGAGGTTGTTTCCTTCTTTTCAAATTATTCCAAGCCTTCAAGGGTTGACAATCTGGAATTGGGGGGTTCCTACAAGTTATACCTAATGTTATCACAAAGGAATACCTGAAAGAATTAACTAAGACTGTCACTATGAAAGAGGTGAAGGAGGTTGTTTTCTCTTTTAGAGCTTTCAAAGCTCCTAGATCTGATGGATTCCCTCCCAGCTTCTTCCAAGTCTATTGGGAGATTGTGTCCATGAACCTCTTTACTATTGTTAAAGACTTTTTTAGATCGAGTAGACTCTTGAATTAGATGAATACTACCCTTTTGGCCCTTGTTCCAAAGTCTAATGAAGCTGCTTCAATGAATGATTATAGACCAATAAGTCTATGCAACACAACTTATAAGATTTTCTCCAAAGTCATTTTCAACAAGCTGAAACTGGTCTTGGGAAAACTAATTGCTATTAGTCAAAAGGGTTTTGTTCAGGGGAGACAAATTCTGGATGCTACAATCTACACTCATGAAATCTTGCACTCTATGGAATATAGTAAAAATCCAAATATGGTTTTGAAATTAGACATGTATTCAAAGCTTATGATAGGGTTTCCTGGAATTTTTTATTTGTTGTTTTGGAAAAAATTGGCTTCACTGGTAAATTCCTCAATTTGATAAAATCCTATCACTACCCCAAAGTACTCGGTCCTGGTTAATGGTATTTCCCATGGTTTTTTATCACCTAGTAGAGGGCTAAGACATGGAGATCCTTTATCTCCCTACCTTTTTGTCATTGTGGCGGAGGATCTTGGATGCAACATACATAAACAACTTAATAATAAGTCTTTGAAGGGTTTTTGTGCTGCTTCTTATTTATCCCCGACCTCACATCAACAATTTGTTGATGATACCATTCTTATGGGGGAGGCTTTGGTGCTTGAAGCTAAACAATGGAAAACTATTCTGGATAAATATGTTGAAATATCAAGACAGTGTATAAATTACCAAAAAAGCAAAAAAAAAAAATACTAGCCTGCTTGTGAAAAATAAAGTGATAAGGATTTTGGGGTGTCAGGAAGCAGAGTTACCAGCTACTTACCTTGTCCTACCTCTTTGCTCTCGAAAGTTGAACAACTACTAGAAGTATATTGTGGAGAAAGTCCAAAAAAAATTGGCTGGTTGGAAAGGCAAATTGTTGAGCTCGGCAGGAAAAATTCAGCTTTTAAAGGCTTCTCTTTAGAGCATTCCAGTTTATTATCTTTCAATGTTTAATATACCAGCATATATTGTTGAGAGAATTGAAACAATTCAAAGAATATTTTTATGGTCAGGAGTGGAGGAAAGGAAAATAATGGCTCTCATCAAATGGGATAAGGTGCCTCAAAGAAAGAAGGAGGGCTAGGAATCAGAAGATTAAAATTGTTCAATAAGGCTCTGGTGGAAAAAATGGGTTGGTTTCTCCTAGAAAATGAAAAAGATTGGGATACAATCATAAGGGTAGAGTATCTTAAAAATAAGGATTCTAGTTGTATTCTAAGGAAGAAGAAGCTTATGTATGGGTCTATGTTTTAGAATAATCTCCTTAAAACTAGAGGAGTTCTAATAAGAGGTGCTAAAATGGGTATTGGTAATGGGATAAACACTAATTTTTGGGATGACCCCTGGTCCACACATGCCCCATTGTTGGCCTCTAGTGATCTCCAAAAAATTAGAATCATACTAAAAATAGAAATTGGAAAAAAAGTTTATAATTATCTAGTGTGGGAAGGAGTGTGACCTAGGTGGAAAAGATTCAAAGACTACCTAAATAATGTTGTTCTTAGGGGAAGCAAACAACAAAATTGGGATGTTGCTATTGACTTGCTTATGAAACAAATTGGAAATCTTGACCTCTTTTCAAGAAACAAAAAGGATGAATGGATCTGGACAAAAAATTCTATTGGTAAGTTCTTGATTAAATCAACCTATGACTCAATGATGCAGTAAACTATGGTTTTAGGTTCTTTTGACTGGCTCAAGGTCTAGAAGAAGAATCTAATCCTGAAAATCAGTTGCTTCTAGTGGACAGTTATACATGTTAAGATCCTCACTATAGAAAACCTAAAGAAAAGAGGTTGGTACCTTGTTAATAGATGCAACCTTTGTAATGAAGATGAGGAAACTATCATGCATCTATTTTTCAATGTTCTTATGCCCAAGAAGTTTGGGCTTTTTTTCTCAATGCTCTAAAGGTGGAGTGGGTTTTTTCAACCAATATCCAAATGTTTTTGGAAGGATGGATCTTTTTCCCTTATTCCCACAATATAATTAGTGATCCATGGGGGTAGATTCCCCCATTTTTGGCTTGGGGCTTGTGGAAAGAGAGAAATAATAGGGTGTTTAGGGAGACTGCAAGAAATAGTAAGGAGCTATGTTTAATTGTTAAAAGACAAATTTAGGAAAATGTGGAAAGATGCAAGTACAATCAGGCTAAGAATAAGCCAACACAACAAGAGTTAAGCATAAAACAACAATGGGAGCTTTCCCATCACTTAAATAATGTTAACTATCTAAAAAAACTTATTAGGAGTATTGTATAGATTCCCCTAGATCCAGGATGGGTGAAATGCAACTTTGATGGTTGCTCAAAAGGGAATCCTGGATGGGCTACTACTGGTGGAGTAATAAGGGATGATAAGGGTGCCTATTTGACTAGATACAACAAAGGCTTAGGAACAACAATAAACAACTTCATTGAGGCGTATGTTGTTTGGATATGAGTTAGACTTCTAAGAGAGGGGGGGTACATCAAGGTAATTATAGAAGGAGACTCAAAGATTAGAATAGATTATCTCAACAATAGGGCGAACATTCCTTGGGAAATCATAAGTCTGTTGGAAGATTACAAACGTATATTGCAAGAGATTCAATGTGTTAAAATTTTCCACTCTTTAAGGGAAGGAAATAAGGTGGCTGATGCAATGGCCAACCTTGGTGTAAATTAGAAAATTTTAATAAATTGGGACTTCTCTAATCTACCTAATCGAATTAAAGAAGTATTAGTGGCATACATACATAGAGAAAAATACTCAAGTAAGGGATTATGAGGATGGGATTTTTAATTATTAAAAAGAGTGGTGGGATGAGAAGGATTACAAAGGTTGTGGACCCCGCGGTTGCAAGCTAGCAAGATGATTGGTTGTCATTGGAAGCATGTTATAAAAGGATTTCCAAATCTTGATAAAAGGAAATTCCAATGAGGGAAAGGATGACCAGATGACAATATTTTGTACCTTGACATGAAAGATTTAAATAAGGAAATAAATCGCATTAGGAATAATCTTAAGTCTGATTCTCGATGTGACAGATGGAGTTGCGTCTATAAAAATAATAAAAGAAAGAATTAAATAAGTGTTATCATTGCAAGAAAGGGAGGAAAAGATGTCGCAAGAAATAATGATGATAGGAAAAAAGGTGGTAATCGAGGAGTGAGCTCTTTTATGAATCATAGAAAAAACCCTAAGTCATTGCATTTCAAATGAATAGTCACATAATCATCATTAGAACTGAGAATGTGGAACTACCTGTTGTGAGTGTTGAGGACGCCAAAGGTAATAGAAGTGATTTCCTTCTCCTTCCAAAAAATTGCCATAGCCAAGATAACACAATGGGAGGCCCAAGGAAGCATACTAAACCTCACAAATATGATTCTCTCTACAACAATGAGGAGTTTTGGGGTCTTTTTAAGTAGGCGAGTTTCACTCCGTATTTTGTTGCAATGAATGGATACAACGAAAAACTCAGCTACAAGTTTGCTAATGCATGGAGAGATGGAGAGGTTAATTTGGGTGGGCTCCAATTTAAGGTGGATGCAAAATTGATAGTGGAAGCGATAGGTTTGGCTTATGAAGGAATGAAGGTTGCTAAGGTCAGCAATGGTAAGTATCAGGACTATTTTGAGAAGATTTTTGAAGGAAAAGAAAAACCTGAATGATTTCAAAATGGTTACTCTAGGGTTAAATTGCCACCTCTATATCATAATTTTTTTTATTGTAATGAAATATTCTACCCTCAAAGGTTGCTACCAGTCCATCCATGTATACCACTTTCCCATCCTCAACCACATTAGACACCAGGAAAAAATCAATTTTCCTTTCTTTTTATTTTCCTCCCTAAGCCAGAGTCTTACTCATGGGGCCAATCTACCATTACACTAGGGCCTCATAAGAGCCATATGAAAATTTGTGCTATCTAGGACCCCACTGAAAAACCCTGTTCTCAAGTTGATGGAAGACCCAAAACCCCAAAGCTGGGTGAAAATTGAGCTTCTTGAAGACCGTCCTTACCCCACACCAAAAAAATCCAATAAGAAATCCCAAAGCACTAAGAAATCCAGTAAGAATTCCCAAAGCCCTGATACTAGTATGTGGAATGATTTGCTTATGATCACATCTAAGAAAAAAAAAGACATTTTAATAGAGATGGGGGCTAAAAAGAGGAGGAAATTAATTATGTGTGAACTCAGGGAAGAGGTGGACACAATTACCATACCTAATGATAATGAGATAGAAGGTTTAAGCCTTTGTGGAAGGAGGTCTAAAATATTGGCTATGGCGGTGTCAAAGGGATATGAAAGTAATAAAAATTCACAAAGCCCTGAGGAGAAAAGTACCAATAGTTCGCCAAAAAGTGTAGAAAAGAAAGATGAAGAGGAGAATGACTCCTCAGCTGAAGAGATTCCTAATAGCTTAGGTGGTGACTCGACGGAGGATGAGGATTCAGAAGTGGAAAGTGAGGATGGTAATTGTGATGAAGAAAAGGTAGAGGAGTCGCAACATGAGATGGCTCGGGAGGAGGAGGAGGAAGGAAATGTTATGGAAAACCACAAGAGAGATGAGAAAACCAACAAAGAGAAAGACAAGGCTAAGGATGACAGGAACATGAGGATTAAAAGACTGGAGGAGAGGATGCAAGTCCTAGAAAAAAAGGATACATGAGAAGGTGGAGGAAAACAAACTTCAAGCCCTTGAAAAAATGGTGATGAGTATAATTAAGGAAAGACTGCAGGTCCTAGAGAAAGGTATGCAAGAACAAGGAAATGAAAATAGAATTCAAAATCTGGAAGAAGCAATAAAGAGTGTGTGTTTGGTGGTCGATACTGTCATGAAGAAGGTTGTTATGGCTACTATTTCTGGCATGGGAAAAATCAAAAAGTATTAGGTGATGGTGAGGGTTTGGTTGGCAAGATGGATCTAAAGGCAATAGTGAATGACACTGTTGACAACGAATGACACTATTGAAGACCTGATGAATGCATGGAATATGATCGAGGAAGCATAGCATGGTTGCTTCATTGTTTTTTTTTCTTTTTGTTATGATGGCTATTTCAGCTATGTTTTCTAGGACTATTATTACTGGTTATGGTCGTTGGTGTTAGAATTTAAATATTTGTAATGTTATTTATATTTTAAGTAGGGGCTCTATGATAGATGTTAATAAGTATTTTAGATGGATAGGGAAGGATGCTACTGATGCTAGGTTAAGGTATTTTGATTCCTATGATAGAACTGCTATGTTTAATCATATGGGAATTGGTCAAGCATTTTGTTTGTGGGAGGTGGGAAGTCTAGTGGGCTTCTTATTTTTGTTGTTTCTTACCACCTGTTGTTTTTATCATGATGTACTAATTTGTTAGGGTTAGGGCCCTTTTCCCTACTTAATCGATCAAAAACATGCATATCAAAATCATTTTCGAAGGCTTGTTTCAAAAACTTGTCCCCCCCTTACATATATCTCTCCCAAAAAGATTTCTCCAAATGTTTTGACCAATTTTTTTTTCAACTATCTCTCCCCAAATTTTTTTTTCAACTATCTCTCCCCTTTGACATCAACAGAAAAGGGTGCACAAAATAAATTTAGTACAGTCCCCTTTATATATATTTGTTGACTTTCCCTCAGAGAATTAATCAAAAAAGAACATTTATGTAATAAGGTATTATGAGAACTTATAAAAATGCATAGAAGCAAGGATTGTCAAACTGAGGATGTTGACCCTTTGAGCTTCTATAGAATGTCTGGTGCAAGAGCACCTTGTCCTCAAAATATTCTAAAGGAAAAAAAACTGCAAAATTTCCATTTTTCATTGTAAAGCATTGTAAAGGTCATAAATGGTGTATTTGAAGTGTCAAATAGGTCATTAGGAGGTTTATTATGTAAATTGGAAAAATATTGCTCAGAATGTGAAAGTTGTCAATAATGAAAAAAGAGAAAAAGTGGGAAAAATTAGGAAATTGAAAGGTCATAAGGGAAAATGAAAGGTTTTGATCGATTGGAAACTGAAAAGGCAGTTTTATAACTATTGTAATCATCTTTATAAAGCATGAAAAGGCGAGGGAGAGATAAGACTTTGTAATTTTTGAAATCATTTTGAATAAAAAGAGCCATGTTCTGTCAAAACAACATTTGCTTTGATAAATTCATGTCTTTGCATAGCTTGTTCTACACCATAAAGCCTTGAATTCTATTTTTTGTGGTAGTTTGGTGATATAGCATTCTATTTAAACTTATTTTAGAGGAATCTTATTGAGTTTTTGTTCTTCTTAAGTATTTTTACAAAGAACAGTTAGTAACCCTTCATTCAAGGGTTTGAGGGTCTAAGGAGTTTAAAAGCTACCATTCCACCAATGGAGACTTAGTGCATTGGTGGAATGGGATAATAAAATTTTTGATTTATTTTGTGTGTATTGGCAAGATAGAGAAAATCATATTGCAAAGTTTTGATGTTGCTCTTGACAAAAAATTTGTGATTTCTTCCTTGAAGTTGATGGATACAAGTATGATAATGGAGAACCAACATGTATACAGGCTTGGTGTTGGAAAAATAAGCTTATTTAGACATAATAAACCATGTTTGAGGAGGTGGTAGGTAGTTTTAAGGTTTTCAACATACACTTTCAATAAAGCCTTATATATTTTGTGTTGAAAAGCCTAGAATTAAGGGTTTTGTGGAATAGTGTCTATTTGAGCTTTTCAGCCTCTAAAAATTGATGAAACTTAAGTTTTGTGAGTGGATGAAAGACTTTTTGAGGAAATTTAGTGTTTTGGTGAAGATTAAAGACCACTTCATGTGTACATTTGGGCTAATTGCGTGTAGTTTTTCTGCAGACAACCTATTGGTTTTCACATATTTTCTAAAATAAGTGGTAGTGTCTTTGAAGTATGTTATTATTGGCTGAAATGGGTCCCTTGAACAATGAATGGCTTAAGTATTTTCTATAAATATTGCTTAATATACCCGCTTTTTTAATGTTTCTATGCTACTAGGAGATTGGTGATTGAATGCATGAAACTGTGTTACTAATGTAACATTGATTTGGATGATTAAATTTGTCTAGAATTTGACAAAGTAAAGGTGTTAAAAATGTACTAAAGGATTGATGAGGAGTTTATAGGTAAATCTTGTTGAATTTGATGCTTTGGGTAATGTTTAACTAATGTACAAGATGGTGTATTGACTGCTAATTAGGGTGTAACTGTGAAACAGTAAAATGGAAAAGGTGTTTATGATATGAAACTAATCTAAGGAGGTTGGTAAGGGTGTTTCAAATTTTGGTTAAAGGATTGAAGCAAGAATATGTTTTTTATAGAGTCTTGGATGTTTGGTAACAAGAATGGTTGATTGGTTGTTGTTTTGTCATGTAAGTTGTATTGAAAAGTGGAATAGTCCATGAAGAAAGTATGGATTGTTTACAAATATTCTAATCAGGTTTTTGTGTTGAGTTTAGTCTATCTAATGCTGATTAAGGTGAATTGGAATTTGATATAGATCTGTGATACTATTTTGGTAAATTGTGATGATTGGTAGCCTTGAGAATGTTGATTGAAATGATGAATTTTGTTGAAAAATGAGAGAATCAAAGTTACTTGTTTAATTTGATATTCTCCAATTGGTTTTGGGACAAAATTTCCCTGATGAATTGATGTTGTGAATAGATGCTCTTGCATCAATGTCTTTCCAAGTAGATCTTCCTTCCTCCCAAAGCCTTTTTGCTTCTACTAGTGTCTTGCACTATAATTTTAGCTCCATTAGAGTCTCTTCTCCTTCTTCCATAGTACTGGGGTTGAGATTTATCTTTGAGATTTTATCAATATTGGCAAGGCCACTTGAGATCGAAGTATTCTTTATCTTTACTAAGTCCCTTAGCTTCATATTTTGTTTGATTGTCTCTTCTCTCTAATTCTACAAAGCAAAGAAGTTGTCATTTAGTTGCATAATGCCAATCCAGGTCTGATTATCTCTGTCTTTCATTGGATCATAAGTATATGATGCACATCTTATTTTTGTGTCAATTGAACTCATGGCATCCTTTATGCTTCATGTGTTATTTGGCCATTTCAAGAAATATGAAAGTATGTTTTGTTCTTCTTCCTCACAATTTTAAGCATTGTTTTGTTCTTCTTCCTCACAATTTTAAGCATCCTTCAAAAAATTTGTAACTCTGTGATGTGCACTTGCACACTTCCTTGTGATATCCACTAGATTCTTTTCTGTAGGCCTTATCTCTGATTCACTTTTATCTTATCCTTTTAGTCTAGATACATATACCTTGAACAAATCAACCAAGAGCTTGAAATTTTCCATAGAAAATAATGATGTATCAATGCTTGTTCTGGGAGTTATCTCTTGTAAGGATTTTATGGCTTCATCCATATCTTATGCATTGATAGTTCTAACTCTAGTTTCATTCTCATGTTGGGCATCATCTATGTGAGTTCTTGCTTCTTCAACATTAGTAACCTTTTGCACTATAACTTCTTGTTTGAATTTCTCTACAATCAAAGGTCTATCTATGATTTTCCTCTTCTTTCTTGTCCTCCTAGAGCTGCCAGAGGCTTCATCTCTAGTCCTATCCTCTAACCTTAATTTGTTGAGGTCTTTGGGGATTCTAAGTATTTCTTTTGCATAGTGAACAACTTTTGCATTAGTCACTTCATAGTCTAGTTCTGAGATCCAAATAGCTCTGGGCTCAATTGCTTCCATAAAGAAAAATTCAGTGGAGATAAGAAAGTTAATGTCTCTTAAGTATCTTTCCATCACAATCTTAGGAATTCTCTTTCTTTCATTCATTCTCCTTTGAAAAATTCCAAAGGATGCTACAAGGGCATCATCTTGAGCATCCGAACCTCCAAGGTTTTTCACATGATTTTCTATTTGATGCACAACAAGTTCTACATTTTTCCAATTTACTTTTCCAACTATCGGTACTTCATGAAGTTGAAAAGTAGACAAAGTACCAATGTCCCATACCTAAATGTATGCTTCTTATTCTTCTTAATCCCCTTCAATTTTTTCAACAAATATTGATGAAGTAATTCACAAAGGTCATAGTCACCATCACTTTCAATCATATCTTGTTGCATGTGGATGGCGACAACAGAGACTACATTGTATCTATTCAGGTGATAAATCTTGTGACCTATAAGCATTGCTACATACTATACTATCGAGTTTCTAATCGAGTCCAATGTGAGTTCTTTGTGAACAAGGGTAGCACTTGTATTCTCCATTACATCCTTGAATTTGATAGATTTTTTATCCAAAATCAATCTGGAGACCAAAAACTAGTTATTTCTTTGATTGCTTCCTTGGTTATTGTGTACAGGCCATCAATCCATATGAATTCATCATGAATTCTACTTAGCACCATTATGTTGTACTTCTCTTTGTCCTCAAATGATGGAAACTTTTTCCATACATCCAACCTCTTCTCACTTAGGGATTTGTATTCAAGTTTTACTAGGTGTCATCATTTTCTTCCAATTCTCTCATCCATAGAATAAATAATTTTCCATAGGAAACTTCTTCCATTTTCCCATGAATATATGCCTTAATTTCCCTAGTCTGTAAAACTCTAGAGGGAGTGCTAGAGAATGCACCTAAGGGGTCTTCTAATAAAACTTTTCCAGA
This sequence comes from Sequoia sempervirens, assembly GCA_007258455.2. Taxonomy (NCBI): domain Eukaryota; kingdom Viridiplantae; phylum Streptophyta; class Pinopsida; order Cupressales; family Cupressaceae; genus Sequoia; species Sequoia sempervirens. The sequence continues at coordinate 77,883,718 of VDFB02000363.1, read as the reverse complement.
ATGTATTTTAAGCTCAGGTTGTAGTCTCTATGAGACATCTACAACCTTTGGTGCCTCCCTTACATTTAAATTTCTTTCAAAGAAAAATTCCAAAAAACTAGAATATATAGGAATTTTCAAAATACCTCTGAAACAACTCGACAAACTTAGGGTTTTGATGTTTAGCCACAAGGAGACATGTCGAACCTTTCAATTTCTCCTTTAGCCTTTTTCTTCCCTTTCAAATATTTATAGTGAAATGAATTTTTCTTCCCAAGAACACTTTTAATTCTTTGATTTGACCCATTTCAACAATAAATGTTTTAGACAAAAAGTTGGTAAACTTTGAAACCTTGTATGCACAGTCAACTTTCAAAAGCTCTGCAAATTGCCGCATTAGAATATTTTCTTCTGCATTTTTCACCAAAACATTCATATTATTCATCTCCATCTTACATCTTCATGCCAAGCCATGACATGTCATATCAGTAGGGGGTTGTGTGATTTTCAATAAAGCTCCCCCTAAGCCATTGCTCTAGGCTTAGTTACTGGAGGAACCATCTGCACTAGAGGTAGGTACAAATTCTCCCTTATCTCCAATCTCTTTGTTCTTTCTCCATATATTTTCCATTTCCTTCTCCACTTCATTCAGATCAACTTTCTTGATTGGTTCATCTTTCTTCATTGGATCATTCTTCCTTGTGTTTTTATTTCTACAAAATTTAGCAATATGTCCAGGATTTCTACAATTTTTGTATATGGTATTTCCCTAATCATTACTCCTTCCATTTGTTTTGAATCTGTATTGATTAGATTTTTATCCAAATCCATAGCATATATTGCAGTAACCACTAAAATATTGAATCATTCTACCATTTTTATATGCATTCATCATCTAACTTCTACATTCACTTGCTCTATGTCCAAATTTCTTGCATGTAAAGCATTTTCTAGTAAAAGATGAAACATTTTGATTCATTTAGCTTCTACATTCCACATCCTTATGTCCAAATTTATTACAAAAGTAATAGAAACCATTGAAATATTGGCACCTTTGAGCATTTGGTTGTCTGATAGGGGGTCTTCTAGCATTGCTTCTTTGATTCTGGAACTTGCCATAGTTCCTCTTTCCTTCAACTTTCTCTGGTTCACTGATCTTATTTGCATTAGATGCCTAATATGCTTTAAATATTTCTCCTCTTTCAAGTCCCAAACCTCCTTTATCTTTAGATCCTTTCTATCCAATAATCAACTCATCAAGCATTGTAGAACTTGTCTTAAAATTTTCTTCATAAATTCTCGCTTTTTCCATATTTGATCTCAGATTTACCACTTCTTGTTCAATCCTAGTGCACTCATTAGTCTTTATTTTTACCATTGTATTTAGGAATTTCTCAATTCTTTTTTTTTCTTCCACTTGTACTCTTAATTTGGTGATGTCTTCATTCACTTACCTTAATTGTTCATTGACTTCCTTATGCCTTTCTCTGAATTTCTTGATCTTCTCTCTTAGTTTTCTAATGCACTCATTTGCTTCTTTTAGATTTTCCTTCAAATTTTCATTCTCATTTTCAATTCTATTAATATCTTCAAGAGTAGTTCTTTGAGTTCTCCATCCTTTTCTAACGTGCAATCTTCTTCTGTGCATTCAATACCAAGAATCTCTTCTGCAGGTTCATAGAATACTTTTTATCAGCCACATGTTTAAACTTCAAGATCTTCCCAAAGCAGTCAAGCTATTTCTATGGATCCAAGTTCTAATACCAATTTTTTAACACCCAAAATACTAAGGTGGGGGGGTGAATCAATATTCCTTTAAACCAATTAAACATATAAACCATCCAATTATTAGAATAAATATAACTTCAATGATGAAAGAAAGCATGAAGATAACCATAGAATCATATGACACATGAACACCAATATTTTTACATGGAAAACCAAAGAAAAGGGAAAAGCCACAGTGAGGGTTAGCTCACAATATATTATATTCGAATATAAGATATTACAAAAAGGCTAACTACCAGGTTAGAACACACTATCCAGAAAAAGGTTCACAACCCACAGAGAAAGAACAAAGAAGGGTTGGAAACACTACCTATTTGAAATGATATAATAACATATATCATATGCTAGATTATAGTTCTAATGAAGCACAAAATTATCTCCACACTAATCTAAATCAATACTCTACTTTGTTCACAATTTTCTCAATACTGCATTGTACACATGTAGGTGAACCACCATATATGTCATTTATCTCTTTAGTATTTGCATAGAATCTACTATGCTATATTCAAATCATACACACCACTCTCACTTTTCTCTCTTTTTTAAACTTTTGATGTTAATATCCTATATATATCCACGTCAAGTGTAACTTCAATTAGGTCGGCCTAATTAGAAGTAACACACAAAATCAAGCATGTCATCCTCAAAAAAATTTATCCACATTTAGCTCCTAAATTAAAAATTCAATTTACATCAAGATAGGTCCACATGGACCTAATCTAAATCCCACATAAGATAAAGTTACTTTCTTATCCTCCACAAAACATCAAACATGTTAGATCAACACAAAAATAGACCTAAACACAAAATCTGCAAGTGTACATGCAATTCACCAAATGTGTGACCTCAAAGCTTGGTCTTCCTTTGAATTATGATTTGACCAACATCTATCAACGTATCTTCATAATCACAAAGAAAAATAATTGTCTGTGAAGAAATGCAAAATATCCCACATTGATGCATTGTACAAAGGTAACTGTGATATACAAGGTTGAGCACTGTTATTCACATCTTTCGGGAAACCTCATAGAATGTCACAAAATCTTGAATACAACTGCATCTAATGAGCTCAAAATTATAGTTAGAATCTCATAAGGTTATACTAACTCGTAGTGAAGTGTGAACCAAAAAACTAACACACTGAACCAAACAATTGTCAAAGGAAATACTTAGCCAATTTCTTGATAAGCCATACTTTCCAAACCAACTTGCATTGTACATATGTCACCAAAAATACTTCCAAAATATGTTAGGATGATCATAAAATTTTTGACATCAATGACAAAACTGGATCAAGCAATAAATATACACTTCATGCTCATGATGCCAAACTACATCATCAATGATAGACTTCCAACTTCCAACATACAGGAGGTCTAATAATCAAGGGAGATATAATGTTTAGAACCTCAATAGACTTATCCTCATTTTGATGATCTTCTAGTGAGGGGAAGGCTAATGTCACCTTATCATCTTCATGTAATGAGGCCACATTACTATTGTTTGAAAGACATGTATCAATTCTATCATCTTCTTGCACCATGATATCTTCCCTAGTAGGAGAGTTTTTAGGAGAGGAGAAAAAAAGATTTTTCATGAAATTCAATGGTTGGATCTTCTAAGATAACTTCATCACAAGTAGGAAAGGAATATAGAGAAGAACAACTATGGATTTTTTCTTATCAACAATGGCATCCTCTTGTTCAACATATTCCTAAGTGAGAAAAGCATTAGGAGAGGGAGAAACAATATTCTCATGACTCTCAATAAGTGGATATTCTAATGCCAAAATATCTTCTTCACAAATAGGAGAGATATTGGGAGAAGAACAAATGTGATTGTCATGATTGTCCATGATTGCATCCTATTTCACTAAAATATTATCACAAGTGGGAGATGATTGGAGCCTAGGAAAAGCAATGTTAAGAAATGTGTCAATGATCTCATCCCCTTGTGCCATAATATCTTTCTAAAATTTAGGAGAATTTTTAGGAGAGGAGCAAACAAGATTCTCATGACTCTCAATGATTGTATCTTCTAACATCAAGATACATTTGTCACAAGAATGAGAGATATCAGGAGAAGAGAAACTATTATTTCATGATTGCATGTTCTTGCATCCTCTTGTATCAAAACATCCTCACAAATAGGAGAGATATTAGGGGATGGATGAAGGATAGGCAGTGTGGTATTAAGGAATGTGATAACAATTTCATTTTCTTGCACTAAGAGACTCTCATAACTAGGAAATATATTAGAAGAATGAATACCATGCTTGTTAATGAGTTTTTTCTTGGCATACTTGGAAAGGAAAGATACTAACATTGTGTTCCAAAAATGAAAAGTAATCTATCCAACTTATGCACTGCTTCAAAAATGTAAACAAATTTACAATATATCTAATGATTTTCAATACTGAAATAAATTTGGAATGATTTAAAGTGGATAAACTAAATGATTAGACCTAATGCATAAAATAGAAATTCCCAAAAATTGTCAGACTGAAATAGTGGTTTACCAATTGATCTGGGAAGTGTAGAAGACTACAAAAAAGCTCGAAAAAGTTGATTTTGATGAGCCCTCATTGACTCATTGGCCCAAGGGCGAATGGGTCCTTGTACAAGGTTTTTAAAATGAAAAATGCAAATTCTGAGTCGTTGTTTGTGTTCTTTGTTCTAGGTTGTAAACTATGGTTTCTGTGATAAAATTTTATAGGTTTTGGTGTCCTAATGAAAATGAAATTAATGATAAATTATGAATAAATTGACACTTTTTTGGATGCAATTTTAACTAAATTTGTTAATGTAAATGACTAAAAATACACTAATATGCAAGTACTATGCAAAATCAATGTAATATGCATGCAATTTTTTAGATTCTTTGGATTTTAAGTAATGCAAAATTGCAAATTTAAATCCCTAAATGAGATGAAAACTAATGCAATTTTGAAAACCCTAGATGAAATGAAAACTAATGCAATGCAATGTAAACTAATGCAAATCCTAGATCTAGGGTTTTAATGAACTCCGAATCAAAAAGTTTATAGTGCAAGAATGTTAGGTTCACTAAAATAAAACATAGAAAAATAGGGGGATTCTACATTAAAATGGGGTGATTGAATATGTGATGCACCTATCTTCCTTATTTCGTTAGGAAATGAGATCCCCAAATTTAGGATTGACTTTCGACCCTAGGTGAGTCAACCCTATTAGAGATATTGTAAATTTCTTTATGACAAGATGGGTTAAAATCTTCCTAAACAACACTTTGGGGAGAAAAACTAAAATAGTAAATGAACTCCATTATGCAATGTGAAGCTTGAATCATCAATTTAAAGCATAAAACAATAAGAAAAAATATACTTTTGACAGATATGAGAAGGGTAAGTTGATGTTCACCAGTCACCAAAATTTGTTGTTGAGTGTCCTCCTAAGATAGATTTTCCCTAGGGCAAATGGGTCCTGCTACAGGGATCCAAAATTTTATTTCATAGTCCTCTTCTCCTAGTTTTGTACTCTTGATTTCTTTAGATCTCACTATCATAAAGTCATAATTAAATTATGCAAGTAAGATTTTGTCTTGACAACTTTTCCAAATTGCACTTTTGATCTATCTTCAATCCTTCTTCACCTACAAATCTGCACACATAAAGAGAGGGATGTTTTTTTGTTTTTGGTGAATGGGAGATTACCTTGGTCAAACCCTGTTTTGGTAATTACACCTTGAAATGACCTTGTATTTATAGCTAATTTTTTAATTTCTCAACAATTAAACATCAAAGGCCGAAAATTGCAAATTGAATTTGAATCATAAAAATGCCACCAAAAGAATTTTAAAAATTGAGATCCTGAACTTAAGGAGGACCCATGCGCCCTTGGGTGAATGGGTCCTATGGCCCAAATTTAGGACACTCAACTTCCAAGGCAATTTAATTAATGTTTGCAATTGTTTAATACAAGTTCTCCTTTTAGAAAATGGGATTAATTAGGCTTTTAAATGCTTAATTGGGTCAATTAGAGGCTTAATTAAGTCCAATTTAATTAAGGGACCCAAACATAGTGTGAAAATGTAAAGGTGTACATTTTTCTATACTACACTCACAATTATTAATGGAAGCACAAAAATGGGAAATGACATTCATTGGGTTTAAGTTCAAAATTATAATCACTATCCTTTATAAAATATAATCTACTTCAAATTTCTTCACACATTCACTTGACAAGGCTTTCAATAGCCATCATATTAAATACACTAAATTGCATGGGATTTTTCTCTTGCTAGGCATTAACCCAAGTAAATGTCCTCCTCTGACTCCTTTATTTGGATTTTTCTCTCTCCATTACCCTTTATCAAATGGAAAACCATCTCACCCCTTTTTCCTATGGTGTGCCTTTCATGCATTTATTAATCTCCCTTTTATCCTTTGGGGGCCAAGTAGTTAGATTGAATCAAATCCTAGTTTTTACAACAACTAAATCATTATAGAGATGAAAAATACAATACTAAGCTAGAAGTTCATAAATACAATAGCAAGATAAAAGTCTACAAATATAGTAGCAAGCAGAAGATCCATAAATAATCAATTCAAACAATAAATTCTAGAAATTTTAATTCACTATCGAGTTCCCACAAATAGTTAATTCACTAGAAAGACCTCTCACTCTATCCTTACTAATGTCATACATATATCATATTGTCCATGTGGAAGTTTGATTGCTTATCAAACTAAACCTTTTGATCAGTGCAATTGTTTGGTTCAATAACATTTTCCCACAAATTGTATTATTTTGACATCAAATTTATATCTTCATATTTGGTTTAATTGCATTCATCCATGATCATACAATGTTGGTGTCATCATTAAAATTATTTATCTAAATTGATCAACTAAAATTTGAAATTTTTAGTTCAATTGATTTTATTTACAAATGCTAATGGCCATGTGAAACTTGTGAACTTTGGATGGACGTGAAATTCTCAAAAGAATCCAATGGAAAATAAATTCCCATAAATATGGAAAAACCCATTGATACTAGATGTGTAGGAAAATACATTGGAACCTATTATAAATAGGCTAGTTTAGTAGCAAGTCTTCATAAAGGATGGTAGAAAATAAAAACCCACAAGTTTGGTAGTAGAAAAAAGACTCATAAGGCCATAACTTAACCAATTTTTGCTCAATATTCACCAATATAAACTACAAACACTCATTAGGCTCTTCTATAAGGTGATGTAATTACTTTGACCAAATTATCCCTAAAAATCCTCTTGAAGCAACAACTTGAAACCAACAAAAATAAAACAAAAATTAACTGATTTAATTCTTTTGGTTGATACAAGATTTCCCTTGAACCTAGGATGCTCCTACATCAAACACCGAGGGTGCGGAAATGGATTTGGATAGTAGAAAAACCCTTATAGGTTGTAAAAAACCTGCAACAATTTTTTTATTATAATAAGTTTCTTGAAATTATTCTTTCTTCTCCTTATCTAGCATTTGGCTAGAACAAATCCCCTTTTCCTCTACCTAATCTACTCCTCACTCCTTCCTCTCATGGACCTATGTCCACCATTTTCCATCCTCCTCAAAATACATCTCCACTCAACACTATTATTCGCCTCACTACTTTACGTTCCTCTTCCCCATTTTGTGGAAAATAATCCGCCATAGGTCGACCTTCTCCACCAATGTGCATCTACGCCATCATCTACAACATTTGAATAGAAATATGCACTAAAACTATCATAGAAATTGAATATTTTCATCTAAACTTACTTTTCACACATCACCACCTTCTCATCCGTATTTTCTTTTATCATGTCATTTGCACACAACTCAACATCATCTTCTTTATTGATAAAAAAAAAAATATAACTAATACCTTTGTAGTATTTTCCTTCCCTATTGTTGCAACATATTCTTCACCACCATCTGTTGTAACATTTCCATGTTTACTCTTAACTACATTCTCATCTTCCTCATCTCCAAGTTGTTTTGTGCTTTATTGCACCTCATTCTCCAACAAATTCATGTCCTCCAAATGATAGTCAACAACTTCTACACCATCATTTTTCTCCTCGTCATCTACCTCTACCACAATACTCTCTTTTTCTTCTTCCTCTTTCTCTACATCCATAAATTCATCTACACAAAAATGATAATGGGACTCAATCTTACCCATACTCTCCTCTTCTTTTCTCTTTTCCATTTCCATTTTGGTCTCCCTCAAATCCTTCAACATCCTACTAATATATTTAATTTTGGCCTTGTATGTTCTTTCCCTCCTTACAAGAATAAAAATTCCTAACACCTTTCCCAAGGATAAACTCACACTTTTCTTCTTTCTTAACATCTTCAATCACACATACTACTCACACAATCTACAACTTAACTATGCCTTTTTTAATTGCACGTTCCCTCTCACACCTGCAAAAAATTACAACCACAACTATCCTCTACCCAACAAAGACTATGTAAGACATACCTCTCAAAACCCCATCTACCCACTTTCACACTATGGAGGAAGTTTGTACACCTTCTACCTAGCTTTCATCTTTGTTGGAGGACGGCCAATATGATCTCATTCCTTGAATCTCTTTGAAGTTACAAGAATCCTTCATACCAACACCAAAATGTTAGAGCTCTTCAAACAAAACCACCCACATACACAACTCATCTCAATGTATTTAGTCTAAACCAAAAACATTCATCCACACCCTCCTCAAAACATCCTAGCACTAACCTAGCTCTAATACCATCTAATGCATTCATGACTAGGGGACTTATCAAGAGACCCATTCACACACCAACACAAAAATACTCACAATCACAACAAAATCATAAACATGGCAACTGACATTCATTAGGTTTAAATTCAAAATTACAATCACTAACTCATTTGACTGCAAAATCTGATGAAATATGTATAATTTGATGTATCATCGGGTGCTTGTAAAATTTGATGTGCAATTTTCAATTTTTTAAAAGTTTATCCCTGACGTTCGTCGAAATTTCGACGAACCTAGGTTTCATTGAAATGTTGACTATCAGTTTTGTTGAAATTTTGACAAACATGAAAAATAAGAAAAAAATCAAATTGTGGCCGACATAAAGAAAAGTGAGTTCACTTGAGACAGTTTGTGGAGAACTAAGGACGATTTTCTTGGAAAAAATTAGAAAAAATTCAAGAAGATATCGCCAGGTTGAGGGTAGTCATTGTCTTTTTGCATAATTCAGTTGTGAAGTCAGATTTGTAGTTCCAAGTTTGAAAATCATATTTTAAAGCAACATATCATCATATTTCATTTTTAGAGGTTTAGGGTTTTGAGAATTTCATGCCTAGATTTTGTTGTGTGGAATCACCATAAGATCACAACCAAGGAACAGATTCTTGTGACTGTAATTATGTGATCCATAACTCTATTGGTCATGTGGCACAGTTGTGCTATAACAAATACGGGATGCATTCATGTGTGACCCAAGTTTAATTTGGCTATGTTGTGATAGAAATGGAGGCACTCATATAATGTAGTTAATTCTGGTTGTATAATGTAGGTGTCAATCATCATTGGGTGCATTCAAGTTGTCTCAAGTTTAACAGGTTAGGATGTAATTATAGCATGATCGAAGAGTGATTACCTCTTGCTGCAATAAAGAACCTATAACTCTGGTTGATATGCAAAGTGGTTGTGTTATATCAATTATGTAGTGCATTCAAGCACAACCCATGTTTAATGGGCTATTCTAGAGAGTGATCAAGATTTTCTAAACCTTATGAATGTTACTTAAAAGTTTATAGCTTAAACTACAAACCAAGTTTGTTACATACTTGAATGCAATCTTGGGTTACCACAAACTATAATAATGTGATCTACTAATAACCATTATGGAAAGTATTAAAGCAAGACCCATGCTATATAGGATATATTTCCCTGATCAGGTTTACATACCTTAATGATCAAACACAAGCTTCCCACACACTCTAGGATACAATCCAAGATCATACCACAACTTTGTCAAGACAACTAATTTTATGACCCAAGATTTAAGGTTGTTTTTTAATACCAACATAAGAATTGGTAAGAGCATGATTAGGGTACAAACCCTAGGCCTCCGTAGAAACATAAACAATAACTCTAGTGGATTAGTAAGGTTGCAATACCAGAAAGATTTAGACATTATAGCTAATAACAAAATATTGCAATCTAAAGATTGTATCCAATAACAAGCACACTATGTAGCTTAGTGACATTTGTAAATGCAATCTACAGTAAAAAGAATGACAGTCACTTGAGATGTGATAGTCAAAAAGAGGCTGAACAGTGACAAGATAATAAAGCTCAAACCTTGCATAGTAAAGTGGAGATTTTAACAGTGAGTTTCCTTACCCCCTTGCTGACCTTAAGGGTTTTTCAAATGCTTTTGGTAGTGTTAGACAAGACAAATGCAATCAGGGAATAACTATCCAAATGAAGTAACAGTGGTAATCATAGGTTCAATGTTTCTTCTTAGCCATTAATGTATAATGGAGGTAGTGGATTGCATGTTTGAACAGTGTTTTGAGACTCATCAAAGATGGGAGAATAGTGAATAATAACTTGTGGACTGTGAAGTAGTGTCAATAAGGTTGAAGGTTCTTAAGATCTATAATACCATGAAATAATGAGTCCCCTGTAGTAAGTAGGTAGTCTATAGGGAATAGTTTTATTTTATAGAAGGATGCTCATGAAAGGAATCTTCAAGTGATAGTGAGTGAGTTGTTTGAGATTGTAGCTAAGGGTGCAATAACCAGTCTTAAAAGAAGTTAGCAAAGTAGTAAATGTGCAAGAAAATCAAATCGTACACAACAAACAATTCACAATGCTATCTTGCATAATGCCTTGAGGTTGAAGACAAAAATATTATTGTATCTTGATGAAAGTGGTGACCTTAATGGTCAATCACTGGCAACCATGATTTTAAAACATGCTATTGTGCTTATGGAGGCAACATTTTAAGCAAGGCAGTGAGTGGTGGTTTGGAACAATGGAAGGTATGAAGGACGTGCTTTATATGCATACTATGCAGTCTAGCTTAAGACACCGTTCTTAGAAGAGATTGAAGGTGGATTATGGAACTCAAGGGTTACCATGAAAATGATTAAAGTAAAGATTGAGATCTATTTAAAAGCCACGGTCATGAAGATATTAAATATGTCACATGCAAAACCCTAGAAGTTGGAGTAATGAATACAGTGCCAAAGAGGATAGTGTGCTGGGGTAGATTTAGGAGATCTCCACATTATCTAAGTATAGGGAAATACATCATTTATTTATTTTTTTAATTAAAAGAAATCATTCTAAACCCTATATAGGATACATTGATACTTCAAAAGCCTCTGAAAGAATTTGAGATTATGCAAATATATGTTAAGTAAATACCTAGATTACAAATAGTAGCGGGAACAATGTAAGATTTTTGAGTAGAGCAGGAATGAGATAAGCGAAAATGAATCCTATGCCTCCTTTCACACACATCTCCTCACCATTCTCTGTCATTCTTTACGGAAACACTTCTCCATTTTGGCAGTCTATGCTTGAAAATAATGTTTTGATGAAGGTTTTAGAGTATGTTTATTAAAATGAAAACTCCATTCTGGTGGGCTACGCCTGAAAATAAGATTTTGACAAAAAAATTAGGGTATGTTTATTAAATTTTTAGAGTATTTTGGCGTGATATATTCTTGATTCCTTAAATGATTTATTCAAATGGATTGTGACTAAATAAATGACTAACTATTTAGTCATTTTTATTTGTGTGACTAAATAATTTTTAATCAACGACCAAAATAGTAATTTATTTACTCATTTATAGCTAAGTTGCAAAAAATGAGCAGAATTTAGTCATTTTTAGTTGTTGTAACTAAAAGTTTTAGTCACCTAGTCATTTATTTGCCAAATTCTACTAGTGTGTGCTTCCTTGTGTGATTAGGGCTCTCTCAATGTTGAGGGCCCTAGGAATACGCTCGTCATAAGAAGTGACAAATTGCATCTTTAACTAAAAGGATAAATCTATATTGACATTAGCAATGATGATTCTGACTTGTTGCTCCTTAGGATTGGGTCACTTTCTCTTACTAGCTCGCTACCTCCATCATTGTAGGAAGGTTGTGATCAAGTTCAATATTCTGATTTTAGGAGTCTTAACATTTGGAAATCATAGTAAAATTGGAATTTAATAAGTTTTGGAATTAGCATTTTAAGTGTTTTTTGGGGTTATTAACTTCAGACTATCTTCTCTTTTGCAGGGGTGGTTGCATGCCAAATTTTTTTGGCGTAAAATATCAGAATTATTAGATTTTGTTACCTATCTATGAATAAAAATTATTGGAGTGTGAGTTTGATATTTTTTGAAGATCCAAATAGTCAAGCTTGGTAAAGAAAAATCATGTCAGATAATATTAGTCTAAAACAAAATGAAGAGACACTTGATAGATTGTGGGCTAGATTGAAAAGAAAGGGTGATGGAAAATGTTATTGTCCTTGCAATAATTGCAAGGGCTTAAAGATGAGATGAATTTTAATCACAACAGCTGATAAACATTGTAAGCAGCATGGTCACGTTGAAGGGGGGCATGATTATCGTCCATTGGTACAAATACATTGATCCATGACGAACATGGAGTTGTGATTATCGAAGTTGAAGTCAATGATCCTATGGAAGAAGATGATCATGCACCAAAAAACACAGTTGAAGATGATGGTACAAATACATTGATCCATGACACATTTAGTGGTAGAGCTGATCATGATGATCGAGATGACTTTGATGATGTTCATGATTTACCTGTACTTGAGAAGGCATACAAGCAACTTTATGAAGGCTCCCAAACAACTCTTCTCTCTGTTGTATTGTTGTTGTTGAACTTGAAGGTTATGAATGGTTTATCAAACATAGCAATCTCACGGATGTTAATATTCTTTATATTAATAAATTATTTTTTGTTGTAGATTCATTGGTGAATTTTTGTTACCACCATCAAATATTTTACCTCGCTCATACCAAAATTTATCTGCCATTATGAAAGATATTGGAATGGAGTATCAAGCAATAGATGCATGTCCCAATGATCATATTATATATCATAAACAACAAGAATTTGCAACAGAATGCCCACAATGTCATATCAGTAGATATCGAACAGATCAACTAACAAAAAAGGTGTCTCGCAAGGTTCTTCGTTATATTCCCATTATTCCACATATGCAACGATTATTTAGGTGTGAAAGCTTAGCACAATTTATGGATTACCATGCACAGAATAGAAGTGGAGATGACATTCTTTGAATGCCTATAGATGGTTTTGCATTTAGGGACATGGAGGAAAAATGACCACACTTTAAAGAAGAACCTCATAATCTCGGGCTTTCATTGGGAGCGGACAGTGTCAATCCATTTGGAGAGCTGAGATCTATTTACTCGGTGTAGCCTATTTTTGTTATCAACAATAACATTCCTCCATGGATGTTAATAAAGAGGGAGCACATAATGTTGTCAATGATTGTTCGAAGTATTTGTTTACATCAATTTTCTTTAATGTAGTAGCATCTCATTTGTCTTATTTGTTGCATAATGACTTATATTTTTTTCATTCAATACTCATGTACATTAATTTATATATATATATATATATATATATATATATATATATATTGCAGTAAAATGGTTATAATAATTATGTAATGTTTATGTTCATTATTCAACTAGGTAAGTACCAAGTTAAAGATATGAATGTATATATCGAGCCTCTTATTGATGAGTTACTAAATTTATGGAATGGCGTCACTATGTATGACATCTATAGACGAATAGGACAAAAACAATTTCAATTCCATGCAATGCTTGTATGGACAATTCATGATGCCCCAGACTTAACACATTTTTTTGGTATGTTATAACGTTCGACTACACTTTAACAATATTTAATTTGATGAAGTAGATATCATGCATGTTTTTAAAATAATCTATTCACTATATATAATTATAAATAATCTTGCAAGTCTTCAAACAAAGGAAAAACTTGCATGTCCAATTTGTGGTCCAAAGATGAAATCTCATTGTTCAACAAGTTTAGGAAAGCAGGTGTTTGATGAGTATAGGCACTTCTTCCATAAAAATCATAAGTATCGAACTACTGAAAAATATTTTTTCAATGGGAAAGAGGAGACTACATCAAAACCACGAAGAATGACACCTCACCTATGGAAGTTGGAATATAATAAAATTAATCATCAAAGTTATACATCGGATCAAATTGTTTATCTATCATATATAATATGTTTTGAATTTATATTTTTATATTGTGTTGTGTTTACTCATGTTTTAATTGATAATGATTGTCGTTGTTAATTTGTTTAACTTATATGCTTCATAAAGGTCATCAAGGCATTAATGGACGGCTTCCACATGGACTGAAAAGTTATCCCAGACAATTTAGTAGGTTTCCCTACTATGAGAAGCTACAAATTGTGCATTTGTTTGATACAATACATATAAGAAAGAATCTAACAGAAACGTTATGGAAAATATTGGATGGAAGGAATAACAAAGAAAAAATTGTCAAAATTTGTAGTGACATTCAGGAAGCCAATCATGCAATGAAAAATGTCATTCAATTAAATAGCGATGTAGACCAAATTAATATAAGTTCCCTTCCTTGGTTATTAACAGAGTAGCAAAGCAATGCTATAAAAGAAGTCATACAAAAAATTTGATTTCCCACAAGATTTGCTACAAACATAAACAATATAATAACAAAGAAAGGTGAATTTGGGTCAGGGATGAAAATGCATGATTGGCATACCTTCATAAGGTAATTATTACGGTATATTATATACACTTGTATAATGCATGTAATTTTTGATGTATTGTGTTTACTACTTTTGGAAAAATAATGAAAATATCATTTTATAATTGTTGCGGTACATTCTACACTCTATCTCATGAGACAACTTTGACAACAATGTCAAGCAAGTTATATATGATCTTGGAAAATCCATGAGGTAAGTAGCAATATTTGTTCAATTCATTGTATACATCTTATAATTACCATTTATTTTACTTGTTATGTAATATACTGTATATTTTTGTTAAATCTCGTTAATATATTTGCACCTTGAATCACTTGTAGATGGTTGTCATCTAAAGAAATCCATAAAGAAGATATAAATTATTGGAAGAGAAAAATTCCTCATCTAATATGTGAAATGAAAAAGTGTCTACCTTCGACATTTTTCAATGTACAAGAACACTACCTCATACACCAAGTTGAGGAGATTGAAATGTGTGGACCTGTACACACAAGGTCAATGTGGATGGTTGAGAGGCACTTGAAATTTTTGAAGGCTTTGGTTAGACAAAGAGCACATCCTCAGGGTTCTATGGTGGAGTGATATATGGTATGCCAAACCTTGGTGTACATTAGTGAATATCTTCCTAAGTTTGTAGCAAAGATCCATGTAGATCGCATTTGGGATCCCAACTCCATTAACAAATTTGAAGGGGAGTACCTAATGGGGAAAAGTAGATTGAGGAAAGTGAGAGGTAATTATAAGATGGTCATGGAGATTAATTGGAATACATTTTAAATATGGTTTTTATGTATATTGTACTTATTTAATTTTTAATCTTCAATATACATCAATTATAAATTAAGTTCATATATTGTGGTATTTAACTAATTATACATCGTTTGTGAATTTCAATTTTTTTTATATAGTTGGTCAAGAGTGGGATGCACTACATTTGTACGTCACAAACAATCTTGATTGGATGATGGTATGGATTGAATGATGTCAACAATCTGGTCATGCATTAACATGGGAAGGTGTGGCTTCATTGGTTAAAGAAGCTCATCGTAATGGAGATTCCATTGTTACACAAAGGGAAATTGATTTAGCATGTGGTTTAAGAGATAAAAAGGTACGTATAAATATATTAATCACCTATATTATTGAATTGTTTTGAATTATATTGATGTATATATATGTTGAGATTGTTTTATTTGCATACATTCGGTCAAGAATAAATATGTTTATCAACTGACAATATTGCAATAATTTTTACATGTTTGACATATTGCAAGTGAAACACCACAAGGCTATGTGGTGCAATGGTTGTAAATTTCAAATCAAAATGTTGGATGACAAGAAGAAAACTTGTGATTATGGTATTATTGTAGTCTTTCAAGTGACTAATTTTTCATCTAGAAGCGACATACATTCAGAAGTCTCAAAAAATGGATACTATGGGATTTTGGATGATATACTTGAGTGTGACTTTAAGTCCTTCAGATTAATTTTGTTCATCGTCCTATGGTACAAGATACTATTGAATGAAAATGATCCTGAGAGAACTATTATTGAACATGATAATGGATTTACCATGGTTAATACAAGGTTGATCGAGGGAGTTGGAAATGAGCCCTATGTTCTTCCAAGCCAATGTGAGCAGGTATTTTACTCAGAGGTTCCAGGTAAACCGGGTTGGTCATTTTTTGTTACACATGATCCAAGAGGAAGGCTAGTAAAGTACAATGTGGTGAAAGAAAAAGATACCAAAGAACTAGAAGATGATGTAGATGATGATTAGGATCAACAATTAGTTGATGATGTCTCTGATGAAGATGTTGAAGAGGAGGAAATAGATCATCATGATGTAGGAGTTAATGTTCATGAAGATGATATCCGTGTGGATGATGACATTATCGAAACTGATATCGATGATGATGATGATGATGATATGACCAATCCTTACAATGTCAAATCTGGATTGGATGATATAGACAAAGATTTAGATGAAAAAGAAGATCAATGACATTGAAATGTATGAGTTATGCGATTATATTATCTATTTGATATTAAGTTTTTGATAGAATTATATTTGACTTATGTGGTTACATAATTAATTCATGATATTTTTAATTTTTATGCCATTACATAATTAATTTAATGATGTACTTTTTAATGTTTGAAAGGTCAAAAAATTAAAACATTTCAATAGTGATGTTAACAACCTTGAAATTAGTGTGTTTTATGTTGCATGTGATCATAAAAGATTAAAAAGTCAGTTGTAGAGGTGGTTGTTCAGTGGTTGACATGTAAAGGCCTTTAAAAGGCATAAAGTGATTATTGTAATGGTTGTTGATGGTTGAGGATTTAAAATACAAGCTCTTGACATTCAAAAATATGTGTTTTTCTTTAAATTTTTTTGTATTTTTCTTGTTATGCAGCACTATATGGTCACATGCAGCCATATTTTGATGTGAAATCAATTCTAGGTCATGAAGATATGTGTTACCTTTGATTTGAGTCTGATTTGAGGGCTTAAGGCATTGATTTGAGTTAGAAAGCTTCATTTCTTTGCACATAGCCCAATTATCTTATTTTTGAGGGTTTTGTAGTTCAAACATGATATAAAGGGGCTCTTACACTTTTTGTGATTATTGTAGCTTGTGTAAGAGGCCCCGTGGATATTTTTGTAATTGTAGGATGCATGAATAGGGCGTAGGATGAGAAATAAAGAAGGTATAGCTACTGTCCTCAAGAGTTTTGTGAAGAAAAACATGTGAAATGAGAGGTACTTTTTGGCCTGATGCTTGTTTGCTCCATTTTCTATAAGAAGGATTTAAAGGCCAAAACTACAGGTTAGCAAGTTAGATATTTTTTGGTTGAGTCTAGGTAGAGTTGTAGAGAAAATTGTAAAGTTTGATGGTTTTAAGGAAAATGAAATTTAGGTTTTGAGTCATTCTGTAGTAGGTTTTGAATTCAAGGGGATTCGATGTTTTATGATAGTACTGGCATTTGAATAGAAATGATTAATTCAAAATCATGTCTCTCCATTATACATGCATATCTGAATTTTGAATAAGATAATCAAGGGTTGTCTCATTCATCTCACTCTTGTGGTGTGTATGATTTATGTTTTGGCTTTAATTCAAAGAATTAATTAAAATTCTTGAATGGGATTGTAGGTGGATATGTTCTATATAAGGATTTGATAAGTAGTATTGGGTTAGAATACATGTTGATGAAATTGTAAAACAATATTCTCAAGGATCTTATATGTTATGTGTTAAATCTATCATAAACCCTTAGATGTTTATGAATTTGACTCCCTCAATAGATATATGACACTGATGTAAGTTGTACTAATTTGTATGGTTCAGTATTTTATTTTTATTTACCTAGCGCTTGCTAGAAATTGAAAATCAATGACTATTTTACACTGTGGAATGTGTTGTAGTTATCTCATGCTCCAAATAGTTGATATTACTAATGAACAACCAATTCTATTCAGTATTATGCTATTATGTTGAGCTATTA